>JAQPPZ010005615.1:0-42024 GCA_028583015.1 Wollemia nobilis
GAGGCGTCCAACAAAATGTTAGTCACCATTCTCAAAAAGACAGTTGCAGACAATCATAAAGACTGGCACATTCATATCCCACTTGCCCTATGGGCTTATTGAAAGCATGAGATTCTGAAAGAAAAATAGTATTAATATGTAATGGAAATAGAACTAACTTGCTGATAAACGAATATGCATGAAATAGAACATATGTAATCGAATCAACCAAACATAAAGGAGAAAAGCAGGAGCACAGCCCTTTTATATTAATTCCATTCGATTACAATACATCTCCTCCATTTTTAGGGGCTAGGAGTGTTAGTCTGTCTTGGTTACAATCACGATTAATACTTCTTCTATCCGCATGCCCACATTCGAAATGGGCGAGCCAATGTTGCCACCGCTTATTGCTGATGAATCTTCACTCCTTGCTGTTTTTCCTGCGTTCAAAGAACAACAAACCATTTAGTAGCACCTGTTGCAAGGAAGGACAACTTGTTTTATAAGAAAAACGATAAAAGATAAAGCACGTAAAATTTTTACATAAATCAGTGAGCAAAATGATTTTAAACGACCTGCATGTTTGATAGAAAATCGAAAACTTCACCAGACCGTTGCTGCCAACAAAATAGTCGGTAACTTCGATCGCTGTTACACTATTTAAATAGCATAAATTAAACTGGAACTACGAACATGCGTGGGGTGCCCAAGCGGGCCGCCCCCATTAAAGTTTGACTTTGGCTCCAATCCACTAGGGATGGGCCCAAAACCTCATAGAAAGAGTTGTCATCGAATTGGTGGATTACGATGGTACAATTTCGGGTTTTGGTCTGATTCATGCTTCCCAAAAACCACCCAACAACCTCTTTCGTGAAAGAGATTCTGAATGTAAAAATATGAATCGAAATAGATGCAGTCGGGTTTTTTCATGGATAGCACTTCATTTCTTTTTTAAAATGCCTTCCAACACTCTTTCTGGGTGGGAAAGTTCATCGTTTTATAGACCCACGGGGTCTCTTTAAAAGTGTATGCAGTGATGCCACGTGGTGGCCATGCCTTCTTGGGAGGTAGGAAAGTCCTCCGTGACTTGGGCTTCCATGACTACCCCTGTGACAGTCTTCCAACGGCCAACCTACCCACCTACACGTGCATGCAAGGCAGGAGCCATAAATGACTGTCTTCGGCTGCCACTTGTTGAATGTCTGCATTAAGTTGTTTTAATGTTGCCTCTGATTGCCTTTGAATGTTTCAATGTTGCCTCTGATTGGCGAAATGTCACCTTTGATTGATCGCAAGTATTTCAAAGCACAAAATGCCGAAGTGTCGCGATGTCGCGATATCACGACACTTTGACCGAGGTTCCCCTCAGGGCCTTAGGTGTCACGATTTCGCGATGTCACGAAATCGCGACACCCTTGGCCGAAGCCGCCCTTCGAGCCTTAGGTGTCACGATTTCACGATGTCGCAAAATCATGACACCCTCGGTTGAAGCTGCCCTTTGAGCCTTAGGTGTCACGATTTCGTGACGTCGTGAAATCGCGACACCCTCAGCCGAAGCTACCCTTCAGGCCTTAGGTGTCACAATTTCGCGACATCACAAAATCGTGACACCCTCGGCCGAAGCTACCCTTCGGGCCTTAGGCGTCACAATTTCGCGACGTCGCGAAATCGTGATACCCTCGGCCGAAGCTGCCCTTCGGGCCTTAGGTGTCACGATTTTGCGACGTCACGAAATCGTGACACCCTCGGCCGAAGCTGCCCTTTGGGCCTTAGGTGTCGCGATTTCGCGACGTCGCGAAATCACGACGTCGCGATTTCGCGACACCTAAGGCCAAGGTTCCCCTTTGCTTAAGGCTTGCTTGCTTAAGTTTTGCTTAAGGCTTAAAGTTTTGAAGTTTGCTTTTGATTAACGTTTAAAGTTTGCTTTTGATTAACGTTTAAAGTTTGCTTTTGATTAAAGGCTTGAAGTTTGCTAAAGGCTCGCTTTTGATTAAAGGCTTGTTAAAATGACCAACTTTGCTCTGCTCACTTTTTGACCTTCTAAACTGCTGTGTAAGTGGCTAGGACCACTATTTGACCTCTGAGGGCTGCCATAAAAGTTGTGTATGTCAATGCGATCAGTGTTTGTAGTAAATCGGATTGGTGCTGTTTTGATGTCTACAGATGCCCCTTTTTGGGAAGCGCTACGGGTGACGCAGTGCTGAGAAAAAATAGATAACCAAAGCACTAATGATTAGGGTTTCTTGGTAACCTAACCAACTTTTGATGCCCCAAGTATGGAAAGGGCATGAATTCTTGAATCCTTGCTTCTGACAAGCTAAGGAATTTGATTTCAAGTGTTAACCTGTTTTGGTGAGGTGTGACTTGAGCTTGGACATTGATTAGTCATGATTAGGCAAAGGGCATAACCTTTTCTCCACAGGGGAACCTTGTGTTCATGCTTCTGGAATGCCAAGTGTTTGATCAATTTGATGATTGTTTGTTTACTGCCCCAAGCAGGGGCGTGATTGTCTTTGTCAATGATTCTTTGAATGCATGCCATTGCCTTGATTGTGTGTGTGTTTGTTGATTGGTGACTAAGTGTGACTACCCCCTCAAGCAATGAATCGATGAGGGAATGACCTTCATGAGAAAAGCGACAAATTTCTTGACCCAAGATGACTTAGGTTAGGGTGCCTTTAGATGTTTTACCATTTAAGCACATGCAATCTCCCGACATTTGGACCTATTTTTGGTGGGTGTTAACCCTTTTGGTGGTGTCATAATGGGGTGAAATTATCAGAAACCTGTCTTCCCGTGGAGCGGTCCGGCTATGGTAGCCTTCTTGGGGAAGTAGGAGAGTGATAATTTAAGACCCAACATCAATTTTTTTTATTCCAAGAGGTTAAGTGCAAGAGCACTCTTGTCTGACAATGTTTATTGCTATGTTTTTGTGTTGTATTTTTTGTTGTTTTTGTAAAATGGAACAGTGTGGAACAAGATGGACTAGCAGAGCAATTACATCCTATGGTGACTTTGACCTATACGACCACAAATATGCCATGTATGGATGCAATGCTTTAATGCATCTATGTATTTTTGTGTTTTTGATGGATTGATTTTTGTGAATATGAAGATGAGGTGCGATAAGAGCTCTCTATGGATGAATTTGAGTATGCCTAGAAATGAGATGCAAATTTTTGTTATTTTTGATGATTTTTGTTGTTTTTGAATTTTCTTGATTTTTGACCAAGCGATTGTGGAAATCCTTGGAGCATTTTGGGATTGACCAAGTGATTTTAGGGATCCTTGGAGCATTTTTGGGATTGACCAAGTGATTATAGAATCCTTGGAGCATTTTGGGATTGACCAAGCGATTGCGATAATCCTTGGAGCATTTTGGGATTGACCAAGTGATTGCGATAATCCTTGGAGCATTTTGGGGTGACCAAGAGATTTTAGGGATCCTTGGAGCATTTTTGGGATTGACCAAGCGATTGTGATAATCCTTGGAGAATTTTTGGGATTGACCAAGCGATTATAGAATCCTTGGAGCATTTTTGGGATTGACCAAGTGATTGCGATAATATTTGGAGCATTTTGGGGTGACCAAGTGATTGCGATAATCCTTGGAGCATTTTGGGGTGACCAAGTGATTATAGAATCCTTGGAGCATTTTGGGGTGACCAAGTGATTGTGATAATCCTTGGAGCATTTTGGGGTGACCAAGTGATTGCGATAATCCTTGGAGCATTTTGGGGTGACCAAGTGATTATAGAATCCTTGGAGCGTTTTGGGGTGACCAAGTGATTGCGATAATCCTTGGAGCATTTTGGGGTGACCAAGTGATTATAGAATCCTTGGAGCGTTTTGGGGTGACCAAGTGATTGCGATAATCCTTGGAGCATTTTGGGGTGACCAAGTGATTATAGAATCCTTGGAGCGTTTTGGGGTGACCAAGTGATTGCGATAATCCTTGGACCATTTTGGGGTGACCAAGTGATTATAGAATCCTTGGAGCATTTGGGGTTTTGACCAAGCGATTGTGATAATCCTTGGAGCTTTTTGGTTTGGATTATGGCTCTTTAGGGGATAGAGGTACCCCTAGCTTGATGGTCTTTACCCTTCGGATCTAGCTCTAGGGGAACAGGCATGATCGGATCTGCCCTATGCACGGATAGGAGGACAGGGTCCGCCCTCGGCACTGATGTTGCTATGAGGTCTTTGGGTTGAAATTGATATTTGTGTGCCCAGAGTGTCGGATGTAATGCTTGGTCCCATTGCGGTGAGTTAACGCGCCACTCATGCCCTAGTATTATGTTTATCTATTGACATGCTTCCTCGATTTTTATGGGATGTCGATGCTGTCGCATGTGATTGCTATGGGCTATCTCTATTTTATCTTCACTTTTGACCAGTGAGTACAGCTCATCATAATTTGGAGATTCTGAGACATGGAGGACTGCATCATCAGGTAGCCATATGGTTAAAGGTTGATCCTCTTTGAAAGGAGCCTCACGTAAGTTGGGCCTTGGGAGCTCCAAAATCGTGGTCTCTATCGACTCTAAGTGCTCTAGCGCTTTGCATGTATCGGGAGATTTGAGCTCCTCCTCTTTGATTGGTTCTTGTTGAGGAACTTGGGGCTTATGGAGGGGTAGCCAGATGGCACCCCCCATGCCTTGGTGGGGCTTTTCATCTCGCTCTTCTTCTTTCTTTGATTCCTCACAGGCTTCTTGATGAATTTCTAAGGGTGTTCCATGAACCTGAGTGGGTTCCTGAGGGAGGCACTCGTCATTGGTTATAGGAGTGGCCTCCCACTCATGTCTAGGAGGTGTTGGGGGTGGTGCTTCAGGAATCGGGAGAGTAGCCTCCCGCTCTTGTCTAGGAGGTGTTGGGGGTAGCGTTTGATGAGGTCGCGATGACCTATCTCGCCCCCATGGGTTGTGCCCCTCAAAATGTTTTGTCTTATGCATGTGAGGGGTTAGAGTTCTCTCCTACGTAGTGTGTTGGAAAAACTCATCCTTCTAGTGTTGAAGGTGCTCTTTGTTAATATAGTACAGTTCCTCTAAACGTAGTCACTCTAGCTCAAGCTGCGTGAATTGCATCCAGTGTGTGATGTGCTTGATAGATTCTAAGATAGTTGGTCTCATCGCCTCATGTTTAGAAGGCCTAGATGCCTCTCCTAGATATCTATCTCAGTCATAGTGATCCAAGATATCTATAGGCCGCATCCCTCTGTTGGGGGTAGCAGCATTTATCCGAGGCTCTGGCCTCAATAGGTGATCCTGATATCTAGCATTTGCAAAAGCGTCTTGCTCCCGTGATGTATATTGTTTTTGAGGAAGGTAAGGGTTTTCCTCGTGCTCTCTTTCATAAGTGAAAATGGGACGGGTGGATTTGGCCCGCCCCGCCTGAGGAGCCTTGTGCTCTGGATTTGTCTTTGTAGTCCTGACAACTAGAGGGGGTGAAGGAGGGATAGTGTAATGATGTGGTTCCTCCCGTTGAACCCTATGTTGACCTAGCGCTTCATCACGCGATGACCACTCATAGAGAGAATCTAAGGGAGCTCTCCTATGACTGTACCCATCATGGAGGGGTGTGTGCTGAGTGCTATACTAAATAGGAGTGCTCCTCAAAGAGGTGCCTCTATAGTCCCATTCCGTCGGGGCACAGAGGGGACTGCCTTGTGTGTCAGGCCGCCAAGGTGGTATGACCAAATCCTTGGGGCTAAAGCGAAGGCAACTAGCGGCCTCTCTTTGTGCACCTTCCGTAGTGTCCGCCCTTGATTGGGCTTGGCTACGGGTGTACACCATTGTGGTGCTTCTTTACTTAGCTAAGTATATTTTTATCTCGTTTATGATGATTTTTCTTGTTACACTAAACATAAATGAACACACACATACACAAACCGTGATTATCTCTTTTAAGGATTAATAGTGTGTCCTAAACTAGTTTAGTGCATTTTGATGTTTTGTTTTATTTTTGCAAGTTTTGAAGAACGTTTAAATGCATAATGTTGGCTCATATGACTCCCAAAATGGTTGCCCCTTCAATATACCAACCAGGCCGATATACCAACCTCTATATATACCCCCCCTTACGAGAGGGAAACTATAAGTACGTGAGAGCAGATGGTACGTGGAACATAGGCGATACGAAAGGGGGGATTGTTCTGTTAATGACACCTACCATAGAAGACTTATCCTCGCATGCATGGGAATCACCCCAGCAAAACTCAGTCAGCTTTCATCAGGATTTACACCTAACAACAGTGACAATCGTGGAAATGGATGCAAAGCTAAGCCAAGGTGGTGATGAACCCACCGTTGGTCTTGCTCAAGGGCTGGGGTTTTACGACCAACTCCTTGGTTTAATTTACCATGTGATGTGTGTGGGGTTCATTTTATTTTAATAAAAATGAAACAAGCATGAACAACTTTACCTAAGAAAGTAAAAGTTGAAAAAAAAAATGTAGAAACAGAAAATAATAATTAAAAAAAAAATGACCGGTAAATAATAATTTTACCTGCTGTTTTTTTTTTTTTTTTACTTTCGGCTCTGAAATTTTTTTTTTTTGACAAAAAATTACAGTATAGTAATCATCGTAGGAAAATCCAAATTACCGTCTACTTTTTAAAAGGGTACCTGTCAAGCACAGAACAAAAAAATTCTGATCAGTTTCTTGATCTTAAAACTAGGGAACGGTCCCACCGTGATCGCCATTGAAAGCATGAGATTCCGAAAGAAAAATAGTATTAAGATGTAATGAAAACAGAACTAACTTGCTGCTAAACGAATATGCATGAAATAGAACGTATGTAATCGAATCAACCAAACATAAAGGAGAAAAGCAGGAGCACAACCCTTTTATATTAATTCCATTCGGTTACAATACATCTCCTCCCTTTTTAGGGGCTAGGAGTGTTAGTCTGTCTTGGTTACAATCACGATTAATACTTCTTCTATCCGCATGCCCACATTCGAAATGGGCGAGCCAATGTTGTCGTCGCTTATTGCTGATGAATCTTTGCTCCTTGCTATTTTTCCTGCATTCAAAGAACAACAAACCGTTTAGTAGCACCTGTTGCAAGGAAGGACAACTTGTTTTATAAGAAAAATGATAAAAGATAAAGCACGTAAAATGTTTAGCTAAATCGGTGAGCAGAATGATTTTAAATGATCTGCATGTTTGACAAAAAATCGAAAACTTCACCAGAACGTTGCTGCTAGCAAAACAGTCGATAACTCTGATCGCTGTTACACTATTTAAACAACATAAATTAAACTAGAACTGCGAACGTGCGTGGGGTGCCCAAGTGGGCCGCCCCCGTTAAAGTTTGACTTCGACACCAATCCACTAGGGATGGGCTCAAAACCTCATAGAAAGAATTGTCGTCGAATTGGTGGATTACGATGGTACAATGTCGGGTTTAGGTCCGATTCATGCTTCCCAAAAACCACCCAACAACCTCTTTCATGAAAGATATTCTGAATGTAAAAAGATGAATCAAAACAGATGCAGTCGGGTCTTTTCATGGACAGCACTTCGTTGCTTTTTAAAATGCCTTCCAACCCTCTTTCTAGGTGGGAAAGTCCACCATTTTATAGGCCCACGGGGTCTCTTTAAAAGGGTATGCAGTGACGCAACGTGGCGGCCATGCCTTCTCAGGAGGTAGGAAAGTCCTTCGTGACTTGGGCTTCCATGACTACCCCTGTGACAGTCTTCCAACGGCCAACCTACCCACCTATGTGCGCATGCAATGCAGGAGCCATAAATGACTGTCTTCGGCTGCCACTTGTTGAATTTTTGCATTAAGTTGTTTTAATGTTGCCTTTGATTGCCTTTGAATGTTTCAATGTTGCCTCTTATTGGTGGAATGTCGCCTTTGATTGATCGCAAGTATGTCAAAGCACAAAATGCTGAAGTGTCACGATATCGTGACATTGCGATATCGTGACACTTCGGTTGAGGTTCCCTCAGGGCCTTAGGTGTCGCGATTTCGCGATGTTGCAAAATCGTGACACCCTCGGCCGAAGCCACCCTTCGAGCCTTAGGTGTCGTGATTTTGTGACATTGCAAAATCGTGACACCCTCAGCCAAAGCCGCCCTTCGAGCCTTACGTGTCACAATTTCGCGACGTCACGAAATCGTGACACCCTCGGTCGAAGCCGCCCTTTGAGCCTTAGGTGTCACGATTTTACGACGTCGTGAAATTGTGACACCCTCGACTGAAACTGCCCTTCGGGCCTTAGGTGTGGCGATTTCACGACGTTGCGAAATCGCAACACCCTCGGCCGAAGCCGCCCTTCGGGCCTTAGGTGTCACAATTTTGTGATGTCGCAAAATCATGACACCCTCGACCGAAGCTGCCCTTTGGGCCTTAGGTGTTGCGATTTCGCGACGTCACAAAATCGTGACACCCTCGGCCGAAGCTGCCCTTCGGGCCTTAGGTGTCGCGATTTCGCGACACCTAAGGCCAAGGTTCCCCTTTGCTTAAGGCTTGCTTGCTTAAATTTTGCTTAAGGCTTAAAGTTTTGATGTTTACTTTTGATTAACGTTTAAAGTTTGCTTTTGATTAACATTTAAAGTTTTCTTTTGATTAAAGGCTTGAAGTTTGCTAAAGGCTCGCTTTTGATTAAAGGCTTGTTAAAATGACCAACTTTGCTCTGCTCGCTTTTCGACCTTCTAAACTACTGTGTAAGTGGCTAGGACCACTGTTTGACCTCTGAGGGCTGCCCTGAAAGCTGTGTATGTCAATGCGATCAGTTTTTGTAGTCACTTAATCGGATTGGTGCTATTTTGGTGTCTACACTTATCGCACCAACATTCAAATGCCCACTGGGGCAACTCCATTTTCATTGGTGTATGGCTCCGAGGCAGTCATGCCTTTTGAGTTGGAAATCCCTTCCCTGTGCATTTCAATGCAAGAGTTCATCGATGATGACACTATGTGGCAGGCCCGGTTAGATCAACTGACGTTGCTCGACGAACGACGCATTAATGCTCTCGAGCATTTGCGTATCTATCAAGAGCGACTTAAGAAAGCATACAACATGAAAGTCCACTTTAGGGAATTTCAGGTTGGTGACTTGGTCTTAAAAGAGAACCAATAGAATTCTAATTTTTTGTCCCATCTACAGGACAAGTTCACGGCAAACTGGTTAGGTCCTTACATCATTGACAGTAAAATAGGACCTGGAACATACTAGCTTGCCTCTCTTGAAGGAATCAAGGAAACAAAACCCTTGAATATCATTCATTTGAGGCCATTCCACATCTAGAGAGCCATAGTCCAACTAAAAGCTCCAAGGATTATCATAATCGCTTGGTCAACCCTAAATGCCCCAAAGGTATCTATCAACCCTTTGGTCAACTAAAAGCTCCAAGGATTATCATAATCGCTTGGTCAACCCTAAATGCCCCAAAGGTATCTATCAACCCTTTGGTCAACTAAAAGCTCCAAGGATTATCATAATCACTTGGTCAACCCTAAATGCCCCAAAGGTACTAAAAGCTCCAAGGATTATCATAATCGCTTGGTCAACCCTAAATGCCCCAAAGGTATCTATCAACCCTTTGGTCAACTAAAAGCTCCAAGGATTTTCATAATCGCTTGGTTAACCCTAAACGCTCCAAAGGTATCTATAAACCCTTTGGTCAACACCAAAAGCTTCAAGCGTTACCATAACTGCTTGGTCAACATAAATATTCAAAAATAAACAAAAACAATATAATCATCAAAAATCACGAAAACATTTACATTTCAATTCCATGCATACCCAAAAAAAAAAAATTCAAAATTACAAAAACAATTGCATTCCAATTCCATGCATTCTTATAAAAATCAAAATACAAAAATATAGGTTGCATTAGGCATCGCATCCATACATTATACATTTGCTAGGTCATACAAGTCAAAAGCACCATAGACAGTCATTACTTGGCAATTCCATCCTTTTCACATCAGATCCATTTTCATAAACGCCTACATCTAGAATAGCACCATCGATATTTTTAGCATCATCAGTTGTCTCCTATTGTATTTAGGGTTTTTGTCATTCAGTTGTTTTTAAATTTCTAGCCAAAAACTATACACAGTTAAGCAGATTTTACACGGGAAAGTTTTCCTTGGATCACGCCTTGTTACGTAGCATCCCAACACAAATTAACACACATATAAAAATTCCTAAGTTGTGTGAACGAACGATGAAACCTGCACAGTAATCCAGGTCACCATAAGCGAAACGGTTATCTTGCTCATCCCCCTGTGCGAATGACCCCAAGAATGTTGAGAGTTGGCAAAATGACAAGCATCCTCCCTACCCAATTCCCTAAGAATCCCAAGTTCTCAAAAGTTGCAAAACATCAAAAATTTGCAAAATGTCAAAACATAAAAATTTGACATCCTACAGTGCACACATTCAAAGGCACAAACAATAGTGATTCTCGTCACTCCATATCCAAATCCCTTGCTCAAAAAAAAAAAAAAACAAATAAAACAAAAATAAACAGTGATTTTATCACTACAAAGGAGCAAGTATCCCAATACAATTGAAGAAAAGAAGGGAGTCAAACTTGAATCCCTGGAACTCTCAAACATTTTGACAGGTCATGAGGCAAGCTTCGGTACCGGTTTGGTTGATAGCCTATCGGTCACTGGTGGTAACCCTCCCGCATGACGATATATCTATCACATTAACTTGTGTACAGATCAATGTTTGCATGTGGATGAGCTAGCTTATGGTATCCTAGATAGCATCGTAGATTAATCTGACTAAATACAATAAGGGAGTTAGTGGAGCTAATTAGGTGATCCTCAGTACGAGTTCGGTTGAAAGCCCATCTGGCACTGGCGGTATCCTAATGAATAACACATAAACGAACTCAATTGCACACACAGGGATGTGAAATAACTTGGTTAAATTCAAGTCGGATTTAGACCTTGTTCAGAAGTCTTGCGAGATAAATGTATAGTCTTGGCTAGTTAGTTAAAATATCTACATCTCAAAAAAGCTTAACTCCATTTTCAAACAACCGATACATTTCATTCCATACATCACCATCAAAAAATAGACAAAATACAAAAACAAAGTTTTCACATGCACAAGCATTCCACAAAGTTATCCCATTAATATAGCAAGTGATTCAAATCTTGTACAGTCTATGGTGCATTGACAAATCATCAAACAATTCATTTCATTCATTCCATATGCATACATCATACAATTAGAACCATCGCATTCATAATCACATATGCATACATCAATATAAAAACATGTACATAAAAATAAATCATGAAAAATATACAAACACCAAAAAGAGTCATCTGTATATATATATCATAACACAATTGCTCACAGGCTACAGTGCACCGGTCCTCGGACCTTGCTACCATAATCCAAAATCTCAAAAACCCCCAGCCTAGGGTGTTGGCCACCATGATCACGTAGGATCGGTGCGACAAGAACTACCCCCTGCAGTATCAGTTCTCTAGGACCTCTTAGGGCGACTACTCGCCCCTACGTCATGCCCACTAGCACCTCCCTCATCTCATCGCCTGTGATGGGATGATGTCGAATGCTCTGTCCTGCTATCTCTCGTTCGATATTACGAGCCACTCGTCGGAGGCTTTGGTATTTTCCCACCAAGGCAGATAATCTTGCCCTCCATCTCCTGCCGATGTCGACTCCACTTTGCCTCCCACCTACGGTAGTACATGATTGCATCATCGCACTGTGCTAGCTACACCCGCAGGAGATCCCTCTCCCATGCAGCATCCATATCACCCTCTTGTCGATGAGACGTAGCCCCTGCGCTCTCCCGCTCTACCAACTATGTTCACAGGAGATCCCTCTCCTACGTCATCTCCCCAAGCTCTCCATATCGTCTCTGTAGCACCTCGATCAATCAGGCTACCTCAGCATGCAACCCTGCCTTTGTATCCCCTGGCACAACCGGATGCATCGGCCTCTCTAGTGCATCGGCTTGCTCCAGAGCATCTTGCATCTCTGGCCGATCCTCCTCATCAAAGTCCTCTCCCACATCTGCCACCTCCACCATGTCCACATCAGTAGGAGCTCCCCAACCCTCTCCTGGTGCCTCGGCCCCCTCTCCGCCTCCCACTACCTCATCCCCTCCTAATGGCCCCTCACCTCGCCATTGTCGGAGTGTCCACCACTCCTGGTACTCGGTAGTCACTCCGACGTCATCCAAATTTGGAATTTCTAGTACTGTATCCGCCTCTTCCCCCAGTGGCTCAAGGATCGACGTAGCTAGGGTCCTCTCATTGCTCCGACGTCGATAGACTACAGGTTCTCCAGGCAACCCCTGGCGTACCCCAAATTGTCGTGTCACTCGGAGATAATGAAAGTACTCCTACTCTGTCCCGTGTCGTCCAATGACCCATCTCCCCATTCAGACCCGTCGAAGCCACTCATCAGCCTCTAGCCATGCAAGACAATCCCGATATGGCCTCCACACCACATCTCCTGGAGTCAGTCATGCCAATGCATCTCTGTAATGGTCCACGTCTCTCGCAAACCGTCGACTCTGCCCTCACTCGTCAGATCGATATCATAAAGCACCATACCCAATATCTCTATCCACCATGTCAACCCGTGTAGTCCAGGGTAGCCCTCGTGGTCGCTCTATGGCTATATGTTGCCATGCCCAGCACTGCAACAAGTAACTACAACCAATACCCTTCTGCTTCCAGCAACGGACCTCATACAACTCATCATATAATTGAGCCAAAAGTGTCTGGACCCATCTCATGATCACTGGCTTTGTCACCGGACAATCCACTAACTGCCACACCACCTCCAATAGGTTCCATGGGAACCTCGCTCCTAATGAGTCTGGCAGGAGCATGTTAGAAATGAGGCTCATAAGTAGTGCATGCCTCACTCCTAACACTCCCCTCACGTACCACCATTGTACCAAAATCCCCCCAATCTGACAATCCAGCTTCGCCCTCTCCAATGAGCTCATCCCATCCACATCCTCCCCGTGTCCAAAATATTGA
The DNA here is from genome assembly GCA_028583015.1 of Wollemia nobilis. NCBI lineage: Eukaryota > Viridiplantae > Streptophyta > Pinopsida > Araucariales > Araucariaceae > Wollemia > Wollemia nobilis. The sequence goes on from JAQPPZ010005615.1 coordinate 12,987, forward strand.
GTCAGTACAGCCGTCCTCTGGCCTCGTGGCGTCATTCGGATGGGAATCCCGTCTATTGAAATCTAGAGAATCTGATACACGTCCTCTAAGGTGACTGTCATCTCCCCTATCGAAATATGGAAGGTGTTCATCCGAACATCCCATAGGCTGATCAAAGCTGTAATGTACACCCGATCTGCAACAACTGCATCCAACCGTGTGACATGCTTGAGCCCTAAGGCATCAAGCCACTCCCAGTCCTCCGCACTCAACGCCTCGCGGGCATTAGAAAAAATATTCGGTATCTGATGTCGAATCTTCACCACCTGCACATCACAGAAAATAACACACATCAAAAACATGAATCAAATTACCATCACATGTACAAAAATGCATAACAGTATAGTAACATCTTTCATTCACATGTACATCCACTACCAAAAAAAAATAATAATAACACACAAAATGCGCATGGCTTACCTACGGTTTTACCTAAGTTTACCATTTCAACAAAATAAATAAATAAATAAATTCATCAAGTTTTCATCTTACATTTCATCAAAAACAACAAAAATTTGACATGGTTTACCTACGGTTTTACCTAAGTTTACCATTTCAAACAAAAAAAAATTCATCCATTTTTCATCTTTAATTTCATAAAAATAACAAAAAATTCGACATGGTTTATCTACGGTTTCGACCTAAGTTTACCATTTCAACAAAAAAAAATCATCCATTTTTCATCTTTAATTTCATAAAAATAACAAAAAAAATTCGACATGGTTTATCTACGGTTTCGACCTAAGTTTACCATTTCAACAAAAAAATTCATCCATTTTTCATCTTTAATTTTATAAAAATAACAAAAAAAAAAATTCGACATGGTTTACCTATGGTTTCGACCTAGGTTTACCATTTCAACAAAAAAATTCATCTATTTTTCATTTTTTAATTCCATAAAAATTACAAAAAAAAAATGGGCATGGTTTACCTCCGGTTTCGACCTAAGTTTTACCATTCACATAGAAAAACATTTTTATAACCATGGTTACCCTAAGGTGTTATTCTAAGTTTCATTTTGGTTTTATCCTATGGTTTTCCATCTAATTTTCCATCGGTTGCATCCACGTTTCATTTGGTTTCATGGTCTTTAATTCATTCACCTTTTAAATTAATTAATTAGGGTTCCATGTCTTAAACAAAAGAAAAACATAATAAAAACACATTTGCATTTTTCAAATTCAAACTCGAGGAGATAGTTCACTTACTGGTCTCGCCTCGGCTCCCCCGCCTGACGACCCGGTCTATGCACTCATGGTGGCTAGAAAATCTGGCAGCGCTTCACGTCAAAAAATCTACCTCCTCCTCCTCAGAGCTCCAAATTGCAATCGATGAACAGTGTAAATGAGCCAAATCTGTCATTTTCACATTTTTATACTTTTTGCTTGCTGGTAATCATCCCTACCTGGAACAAGCGCTTTTTCCTCGGAGGCGCACTCGTCCCACCCTAGGATGAGTACCATCATGGCGTTCGTCTCCCCCCGGGATGAATAAAAAAAAAAAATCATCAAAAACAACCAAACTATAAAAATGACAAATACCAACAAAACCACTAAAAATTGTCGGACAAAAGTGCTCTTGCACTTAACCTCTTGGCATAAGAAAACTGATGTCGGGGTCTACCTTGTCGCTATCCTACTCCCCAAGAAGGCTACCATAGTCGGACCGCTCCATGGGAAGACATATTTTTGCCAATGTTAAGCCCCAATGGCATCCCAAAATGGGTTCACACCCACCAAAAATAGGTCAAAACAATCGGGAAACTGCTCGAGCATGCATCGAATAACATCTGAAGGCACCCTCACTTAAGTCATCTTGGGTCAAGCGACTCGTCGCTTTTCTCATGTCGGTCATTCCCTCATCGATACGTCGCTTGAGGGGGTAGTCACACTTAGTTTCCAATCAACAACAATATACCCAATCTTGGAAATGACACGCATTCAAAGGATCATTGCAAACAACAATCACGCCCCTTCTTGGGGTAGCAAACAAGCAATTATCACAAATTGATCATATACCAGGAATTCATGAATCATGAAATCAAGGTTCCCCAGACAAAAGGTTGCGCCCTTTGCCTATTCATGACTGATCAATGTCTAAGTTCAAGTAATACCTCACCGAACCAGGTTAATGCTTGATTTAAGTTCCTTAGCTCGTCAGAAGCAAGGATTCAAGAATGCGTGCCCTTTCCATACTTGGGGCATCAAGATTTGGTTAGGTTACTGAGAAACCCTAATCATTAGTGCTTTGGTTATCTATTTTTGCTCAGCACTGCACCATGTGCAGCACTTTTCAAAAAGGGGCATCTGTAGACACCAAAACAGCACCAATTCGATTATGTGACAACAAGCACTGATCGCACTAACACACATAGCCCCCAGAGGTTAAACAGTGGTTCTAACGACTCACACAACAGTTTTTACAAGTCAAAGATCAAATTGGCACCTTTTAGACACTCTGCTACTTATTCGCTCCACCCGAAGACGAGTGCGGATTGGTACTCGTTTCACCCAGGAGCGAGTGTGGATTAATACTCATTTCACCTAGAGATGATTACCAACGCTCGCTCTGGGGTGGGACGAACGCCAGGTATGACCAGCAAAAATTCAGATCTCGACAGATGACAACTCAAAACTGCCACTTAGCTTTCCTTGCATGGCATAGGAGTGTGAGTGAGTTCTTTTGACAACTCATATCTGCCAATTGACTCTCCCTTCACTGCATGGGAATGGGAGTGAGATTTTTAAGACAACTCAGATTTGCCACTTAGTTATCCCTTCATTGCATGGGAGTGCGAGTGAGCTTTTCTAAACATACAAAGACATGCACAGAGGCAGTTAAGAAGCCCTTAATCAATAAGAAGTCTTCTCTTCACAAAAAAACATTCATGCAAAGAAACACTTTTGCATGTTAATTCAAAGAGACCCCTTGGGTCTATAAAATGGTGAGCTTCCTCACCCAAAATAGAATAGAGAAAGGAGCATTTTGAGCGACGAAGTGCTGCTAATTCACTTACTTGCGATTTGTGCTTTCAACATCCATAATCTCTTAATCGAAAGAGAGGTTAGTGGGTGACTTTTGAAGGCACGAATCAAGAACCAACCCCAATTTTTTTGACCACAATATCCTATCAATTTGCCGACAACACATCACATCAGGTTTTGGACCCATTCCAAGCAGATTGGTGTTGAAGCAAAGTTTCACCCGTGGGTGGTTTGCCTTCGGGCACCCCCCACCTTATTGCCTTTGGTGACTATTTCTTTTGTAGTATTTAGCTAGTTTCATGTTTATGCTTTTCTCAAGTTTTCAGTTTATTTAGATTCATTTTAACCATCGTTAGATTTACTTTTACTTTTCATACACAGGTGCTACTGATTCTTTGTTTGTTTCTTTGAACGCAGATTTTCAGCATTAGAAGAGCAATGAGGAATCTACCTTTAGCAATGCAAGCGACGACAACGTTTTGGTTTGCCCATCTTATATGTGGGCATGCGGAAGAAGGAATTCTGAAACAAGTTGTAAAATACCAACATTTAACACTCCTATCCCCTAAAAAGGAAGGAGATGCATTGTAACACAAATTTGAAAACCATATCAATAAAAGGGTTGTTTCTTATATATTGCTTTGATATCTTGTGTTCATGTTCTTTCTTTCTACGCATTTTTCAATAACATAGGGTTTAAGCGTTATTTTAGTTTTGTTTACATTGCATTTTTAGTTTATCCTTTTTGTTTCCGAAATCTCATGTTTTCAAGTTTGAACCCTTTTTGTGATGTATTTTGGAGCAAAATTATAAAAAATATGTCCTCCCATGGAGCGGTCCGGCTATGGTATCCTTCTTAGTGAGTAGGATAGTGAAAATTTGTGACCCCAATGTTTGTTTTGGATGACAATAATGTCAGGCGCAAAGGAGCCTTCGTTTGGCCATGTTATTGCTATTTTTGGTTGGGTTTTGACCTTTTTTGTGACGTCATTTAGCGATGAAATTCTTGAAAATCCAGCCTCCCGTGGAGCAGTCCAGCTATGGTAGCCTTCTTAGGGAGTAGGATAGTGAGTATTTGTGACCCCGAATTCTGTTTTGCATGCCCGAAATGTCAAGTGCAAAAGCACTCTTGTAGGGCAATTTTATTGTTTATTGTGGTGCATTTTTGTGCAATTTGTGCTGTTTTTTGAAATTTTTGCTCTGTATTCGTTCCTGGGTGGGATGAATACCAGTTAAGTAATCATCCTAGGGAGGGACGAGTGCTAAATAGAGCGCTCATCCAAGGGAGGAACGATTACAGGCCTAAAATCCTATTTAAGGGCCAAAACTAGGGTTTGGGCTCATTTGCATTCGAATTTTCTGGCGATTTGGAGCTCTGAGGAGGATGAGGTTGATTCTGCGAAGTGAAGCGCTGCTGAATCCTTCCCTCCACTATGAGTGCACAAACCGGATCGAGCAACAGAGCCGAAGTGAGACCGATGAGTGCTCTTCCTCTTTATTATTATTATTATTATTATTATTATTGTGTTGTTTGTTATAGTTTGAAAACCGCAATGTAATTGTTTGTTCCTTTTGTATTTTTTTTTTTAAAGTAAAACGAAAACCCTAGTTAAATGTGTGTTGTGATGTGTGACTTTTAGTTGTATGGCTTCATTAAAACTTAGGTTGAAACCCTAGTGGAAACCATGTGGATTTGGCATTTGTGATAAACTAAAAGAAACCCTAGTGTAACAAAAAATCAAAACTTAGCTTAAAACCTAGGTTAACCCTAGTTAAACAAAGATCAAAACTTAGGTTAGAAACGTAGGGTAAAACTGAGCTTTAAAAACGTAGCTCAACCCTAGTTATTTTTTTTTTTGTTTTTAATTTATCAGTGTAGAGTTAAAAAACTTAGAATTGACAAATTATTTTTTGAATTGTTTTGTTTGTTTTGAATTTATCAGTGTAGACGTAGAGTTAAAAACCCTAGGACTGACAAACGTTGTTTTGAACTGTTTTTGGTGTTTTTAATGTTTCAGTTGAATTTAGAGTTAAAAACCCTAGGGAATGAAAAATTGTTTTTGCATTTTTTGTTTGTTGTGAGTTAATTTATCAGTTTAGACTTAGATTTAAAAACCCTAGGAACTAAAAAATCATTTCTTTTTTGAATTTTTGTGATTTTTGTTGTTCGTAATTTAGCTATTTTTAGTTGTACATTGTTTTGTGCATTGTTGTATATTCATGTTTGCTATACAGTTTATCATGTTTTTTTTTTTAATGTTTTTATCTTGTTTTTTTTTTTAATGTTTTTATCTTGTTTTCTTTTGTAGATTGTGAAGAGCCAGTATCGTGTGCCGATAGTTTTCATTGAAGCGCAGGAGGTGCTGATTTTGGCTGACTGTTTTTGGTGTTTTTAATGTTTTAGTTGAATTTAGAGTTAAAAACCCTAGGGAATTAAAAATTATTTTTGCATTTTTTGTTTGTTGTGAGTTAATTTATCAGTTTAGACTTAGATTTAAAAACCCTAGGAACTAAAAAATCATTTCTTTCAGTTGAATTTAGAGTTAAAAACCCTAGGGAATGAAAAATTGTTTTTGCATTTTTTGTTTGTTGTGTGTGCTGATAGTTTTCACTGAAGCGCGGGAGGCATTGACTTTGGCTAACTGTTTTTGGTGTTTTTAATGTTTCAGTTGAATTTAGAGTTAAAAACCCTAAGGAATGAAAATTTTTTTTTTGCATTTTTTGTTTGTTGTGAGTTAATTTATCAGTTTAGACTTAGATTTAAAAACCCTAGGAACTGAAAAATCATTTTTTTTTTGAATTTTTGTGATTTTTGTTGTTCGTAATTTAGCTATTTTTAGTTGTACATTGTTTTGTGCATTGCTATATATTCATGTTTGCTGTACAATTTATCATGTTTTTTTTTTAATGTTTTTATATTGTTTTCTTTTGTAGATTGTGAAGGTATCGTGTGCTGATAGTTTTCACTGAAGCATGGGAGGCACTGACTTTGGCTGACTGGGAGTGGCTTGAAGCCCTTGGGCTCAAGCAGGTGACTCGACTGGAGCTGATGGTCAGGGATCGGGCTTATCTGATGGTCTTAATCAACTTGTGGGATCCTCGGACTAATACCTTCCATCTCCCAATAGGGGAGATGACAATTACTTTTGAGGATGTCTATCAAATTCTGTGGATCCCAATAGATAGATTGTCGATTAGGATGACGCCACGAGATCAGCGGACAATAGTGTTGACATGCTGCTTTGGGCATGGGGAGGAGGTGGGTGTGGATAGCCCAGTGGAGAGGGCAGAGGGCAACTGCTATATTAGTGGTATTTTGGTATGATGGTGGCTTGAGAGGGGCATGTTGGGAGTGAGGCACGCAGTACGATCAGTGGACAACAGTGTTGACATGCTACTTTGCGAATGGGGAGGAGGTGGGTGTGGATAGCCCAGTGGAGAGGGTAGAGGGTGACTGCCAAATGGGTGGTATTCTGGTACGGTGGTGGCTTGAGAGGGGCATGTTGGGAGTGAGGCATGCAGTACTGATGGGCCTCATTTCCAACATGTTGCTATCCAACTCTTCAGGTGCAAGGTTCCCATGGAACCTGCTGGAGGTGGTATTCAGGTTGGTCGAGTGTCCCACGAAGGCACCTATTATTATGATATGGGGTCAGACACTACTGGCACAAATCTACGATGAGTTGTACGAGGTCCGCTGCTGGAGGTGAAAGGGTATTGGGTACAACTTGCTGTTGCAGTGCTGGGCTTAGCAGCACATAGCGGTGGAGAGGCCGATGGGGTTGTCGTGGATGACTCGAGCAGAGATGGTGGATAGGGATATATGTTACGTGGCTTTGTGGCGGTGGTCTGAGGAGTAGGTACAAATTCAATGATGGGCAAGTATTTTAGGGCACTATGCTGATGCCTTTGCTCAGTTTTCTCCAGGGGAGGTGTTATGGCGCCCCTACTGGGACTGTCCAGCCTGGCCTGAGGCTGGAGAGTGGCTTCGATGGGTTCGTACGAGGCTATGGCTAATTGGGCATCATGGGACAGAGTAGGAGTTATTCCCTTATGGCTGGGTGACATGATAGTTTGGGGTGCACCAAGGGTTACCTGGTGAGTCCGTGGTCTATCGACATCGGGGGGACGAGAGGACTCTAGTCTGGTCAGTCATTGCACCGCTGGGTGAGGATTCAGATACCATGATTGACATCCCAAACATGGATGATGTTAGGACTACTGTAGAGTATGACCAATGGTGGACCTTGTGATGGTGGCGAGGTGAGGGGCCTCTAGGAGGTGTAGAGGTGGTAGCAGCAGGTGATGAGGGTGCAGAGGCACCAGGTGAGGGTTGGGGGGTTTCACTAGAGGACACAGATATGGTAGAGGTGGATGATTTATGGGGGGATGATGTTGGGATTCCAAAGCAATCGGATATGGAGGATGTCCCGGAGTAGTGGGAGCCAGAGCAAGGTGTTGTGCTAGAGATGCCAATGCCTTAGGAAGTTTCGAAGGACACGGAGGTAGGATTACGTGTTGAGAATGCATGATTGGTAGGGCTGCTTCGAAGGTAGGATGAGGATCTTGGGGATGCACTACAGGAGAGGGATCTCCTACGAACATAGCTAGCAGAGTAGGAGAATGCATTTGTGATGTATCATCGACAGGAGGGGGATACCGATGCTGCACAGGAGATGGATCTCCTATGAACGCAGCTGGCAAAGAAGGAGAAGGAATTGGCATAGTGCGACGATGTAGTAGATTTGTACCTTTGGTGGGATGTGGAGTGGTTTCGACATCGAATGGATTTGGAGAGAGAGATTATCCACCTCAGGGGGCAGATAGCTAAGCCTTCTAGAGGTGGGTCTTCGCACCGAACAAGGGGTAGCGATACTGAGCAGTCAACATCATCTCATCGTAGGCGATTGGATGAGGGGGGGTGCTAGTAGGCATGATGCAAGGGTTAGCAGCAGCCACCCTGAGGGGTCCCATAGGACCCACACCATGGGGGGTAGTTCCCGTCGCACCGATCCTGCCTGATCATGGTGGCCGATGCCGGTTTTTGAGCATTTGGATTTTTGCAGGGTCATAGGACCGGTTATTGTAGCCTACGAGAATTTTTGATGATATATATACAGATGACTTTATTTTGTTTATACACGTGTCGACATTTGATGTTATTCACTATGATTGTTGAAAGTGTATGTATGCATGTTAATTTATGGTTATGGATGCATATGTTATGATGCATGCAAATGTTTCTAATTTTTATGATATGCAAATGGAATGGATGAATTAAATTTGTGATTTTTGGCGATGGCACCATAGACTATTTAGAACCTATGGCTTTTTGTCTTAGGCGATTGCTGTGGTAAATGAATTTTTATGTATACATGCTATTTTTGTATTTTTTGATGGCAATTCAAGGATGAAATATTGCACAGTTGGTTTAGAATGTTGTTAGGGTTTTCTGAGACTTAGATGTCTTAACTAACTAGCCAACACTGTATTTTTATCTTACAAGACTTTTGGACAAGGTATGAATCGGACTTGTCTTTGACCAAATTATTTCACATCCCTGTGTGTGCAATTGAGTTCATTTATGTGGTATTTGTCAGGATACCGCCAGTGCCAGATAGGCTATCAACCAAACCTGTAATGAGGATCACCTAATTAGCTCCACTAACTCCTTTGTTGTATTTAGTCAAATTAATTTGCAGTGCTATCTAGGATACCATAAGCTAGCTCATCCACATGTAAACATTGATCTGTACACAAGTTGATGTGACAGATATATCGTCATGCAAGAGGTTTACCACCAGTGACTGATAGGATATCAACTAAAATGGTACTGAGGTTTACTTCATGACCTTTTGAATGCTGAGAGTTCTAGGGATTCAAGTTTGACTCCCTTATTTTCTTCAATTGTATTGGGATACTTGCTCTTTTGTAGTGATAAAAATCACTGTTTATTTTTGTTATATTTTCTTTTGAGCAAGGGATTTTGAATATTGAGTGATGAGAATCACTATTGTATGTGCTTTTTGATGTATGCACTTTGGTTGTGATGTCACATTTTTAAAGTTTTGACTTTTGCAAATTGGTGATGTTTTGCAACTTTTTGAGAACTTGGGATTCTTGGGGAATTGGGTAGAGAAGATGCTTGTCCTTTTGCCAACACTCAGCATTCTTGGGGTCATTCACACAGGGGGATGAACAAGATAGTTGTTTCACTTATGGTTACCTAGATTGCTTTGTAGGTTTCATCTTTCATTCACACAACTTGGGAATTTTTTTATTTATTTTAACTTGTGGTGGGATGCTTCGTAACAAGGTGTGATCCAAGTAGAACTCTACCTTTATAAAATCTATTTGACTTTGTACAGTACGTGGCTAGAAAGCTAATGACAGTGGAATGACCAAAACTCTTGATACATTAGAAGAAAACCGACTAGGATATGACAAAAAATATGTGAATGGCGTTTATTTTTGCTGGACTGTTTATAGAATGGAGAAATATGGAAAATGATGGTTTTGCCAAGTAATTACAGTCTATGGTGCCTTTTGAACTTTCTGACCACAAATATGTAGTGTATGGATGTGATGCTTAACGCAGCTATTATTTTTGTATTTTTGATGGATTTATTTGTGTGAGTATAAAGATGAGATGCAAAAAGAGCTCTTTATTGTTGTGATGATTTTGAGCATGCATGGAAATGAGATGCAAATTTTTGTTATTTTTGATGATTTTATTGTTTTTGAATTTTCTTATTTTTGACCAAGCGATTGTGGGAATCCTTGGAGATTTTTGTCTTGACCAAAGGGGTAATGGGCACCTTTAGGGCATTTTGGGATAGGACCAAGTGATTGCAGGAATCCTTGGAGATTTTTGGTTTGACCAAAGGGGTAATGGGCACCTTTGGGGTGTTTTTGGGTTGACCAAGTGATTGCGGGAATCCTTGGAGCTTTTTGGTTTGACCAAAGGGGTAATGGGCACCTTTGGGGCGTTTTGGGGTTGACCAAGCGATTGCGGGAATCCTTGGAGCTTTTGGTTTGACCAAAGGGGTAATGGGCACCTTTGGGATGTTTTGGGGTTGACCAAGCGATTGCAAGAATCCTTGGAGCTTTTTGGTTTGACCATAGGGGTAATGGCCACCTTTGGGGCATTTTGGGGTTGACCAAGCGATTACGGGAATCCTTGGAGATTTTTGGATTGACCAAAGGGGTAATGGGTACCTTTGGGGCATTTTGGTGTTGATCAAGCAATTTCGAGAATCCTTTGAGCTTTTTGGTTTGACCAAAGGGGTAATGGGCACCTTTGGGGAATTTTGGGGTTGACCAAGTGATTGCAGGAATCCTTGGAGCTTTTTGGTTTGACCAAAGAGGTAATGGGCACCTTTAGGATGTTTTGGGGTTGACCAAGCGATTTTGGGAATCCTTGGAGCTTTTTGGTTTGACCAAGTGATTATGAGAATCCTTGGAGCTTTTGGTTTGGGCTATGGCTCTTTTAAATATGGAATGGCCCCAAATTGCTGATGTTCAAGGGTTTTAGTTCCTTGATTCCGTCAGGAGAGGCTAGCCGGTATGTTCTAGGTCCTATTTTACTGTCGATGACATGAGGACCTAACTAGTTTGCCATGAAATTTTCCCTTAGATGGGACGACAAGTTAGAATTTTGATGGTTCTCTTTTAAGACCAATTCATCAACCTAAAAGTCCCTCAGATGAACCTTCACGTTGTATGCCTTCTTAAGTCGCTCTTGATAGATGCGTAAATTTTTAGTCTCACAATGACACTAAGAGGGGGGGTGAATCAGTGTAGCTCTTTAAAACTTAAAACAAAACTCTTAAAATTAAAACAATGAGAACTTAAAAAAAAATAAAGCAAATATAACAAGAGAGCATCACACAACATAAGATGTATCGAGGTTCACCGATTTGGCTACTCCTCAAAAATTGACTGTTTGGACTCCCATTCAAATCCAGCCTTTGCAAAGCAAAAACTTTACAATCAATTTACCAGCACCCACTAGAAGGAGCACCAACCCCTGATTTATTTGCACCAACAAAAAGGAGCACCAACCCCTGATTTATCTGCACAAATAGAAAGGAGCACCAACCCCTGATTTACCAGCACCAACTGGAAGGAGCACCAACCCCTGATTTATCTGCACCAACTCCTGATTTATCTACACCAACAGAAAGGAGCACCAACCCCTGATTTATCTCCACCAACAGAAAGGAGCACCAACCCCTGATGCCAAGCACCAACTTGGACTTCAATCTTGAAACTAGAAGATTGACATAGAAATGCATTCACTTTTACAAGACCCTAACTGGTCTATTGCTTACTCAACCTCTCTCAGAATTACCCAACACACCCTTCTCACTTGCCTCTCGCACGCCTCTCGCTCTCCTCTCATGCGCCTCTCGCTCTCCTCTCACTCTCTTTACACACTAAAATTCTCCAAGCAACACTCCTTTTATAACCATCATGTCTCTTTGTAACTCTAGTTGTAACTCCTTTCATTTCTCATATGCCACTTGTCAATTGTAATGCCTTATTTATGTAACTCCTTTTGTATATATAGAGTAGGCATTTCTTCAAACACGTTACATGCAACGAATTGACACCATATTCTCCTACCATGACTATTCCTCTTCTCGGTCATGACTGTTCATTTTCTCCTTTGTGCATGCATGCATTTTGGTTTTCAAAAAATCTTTTCGTTTCTATTGTGACGACTGTTCATTTTATCCTTCTTCGACTGTTCATTTTCTCCACATGGGCATGTGTCCACTTCTTTCCATGACTGTTTGTTTTCTCCTTCCATGAATTTTTGTTTTCTCCTTCATGATTGTTTGTTTTCTCCTTCGATGACTGTTCGTTTTCTTTTCCATGATTGTTCATTTCTATTTTGAGGCTCTTCTTGAATCATGAAAATGTGACATGTCACAATATCGCAACACTTTTGTTACTCTGCCTGCCTACCCTTCTTGAGTCGTGAAAAAGCGACATGTCGCGATATCGCGACACTTTTGTTACTCTGCCTGCCTGCCCTTCTTGAGTCACGAAAATGCGACATGTCATGATATCATGACACTTTTGTTACTCTGCTTGCCTACCCTTCTTGAGTTGCGAAAATGCGACATGTCATGATATCGCGACAGTTTTTCTTTCTTTTCCTGCCTGACCTTTTTGAGTCGTAAAAATGTGACATGTCGCGATATCGTGACACTTTTTATTTCTTTGCTTGTCTATCCTTTTTGAGTCATGAAAATGCAACATGTCACGATATCGCAACACTTTTTCTTTCTCTTCTTGCCTGCTCTTTTTGAGTCGCAAAAATGTGACATGTCATGATATCGTGACACTTTTTCCTTCTTGTTCTTTCTTTTTGCTCTGGCCCACGAAAATACATGTGATATCGTGACACTTTTTCTCCTTGCTCTTTCTCTTTGTTTCGGCCCATGAAAATACATGTCATGAAATCGTGATACTTTTTCTCCTTGCTCTTTCTTTTTGCTTCGGCCCGCAAAAATACATGTCACGATATCGCAACACTTTTTCTCCTTGCTCTTTCTCTTTGCTTCGGCCTGCAAAAATACAACATGTCACGATATCGTGACACTTTTTCTCCTTGCTCTTTCTCTTTTATTTGGACCGTGAAAATGCAACATGTCGCGATATCATGACACTTTTTCTCTTTTGTGGTATTTTGTTTTTTCTTTGATTTTTAGCATATGGGCCACTTCGGTCTTCTTGGAAAATATGCAAAAATGTGGGTAAACATCCTTATAATAATTTACCATCAATGTACATACTCTGAGTAGCCTCTGAACTCTTGTCCACTGCATCAACCGGTCTGTCTAACTGTGTTGACAATAATGACAATATTGTCATTGCACCTTGCTCAAAAATCTCCCCCTTTGGAATTATTGGCAACACACATGCAATTTCTTGTAACTCTTCTTCCCATTTGACAACAATATCAAAGGGTTGCTACAGACTCCCCCTGATTCCATGCACAACATTCTCAGGCAAAAATTATTACACTTAGAAAAAATCACAAACATGAGCAAAAAGATAAACAAATACATAAATGCTCTCCCTGAGAATGTGTTCCTGATAGCTAGTCAATTCTTGGGAAGCATGACCACTCCCAATTTATTGCAAAGGTACTCAAAGAATTCCTTGGGCAACGGTTTCATGAAGATATCCGCTACTTGCTCTGTTGTTGGAACAAAATCCAACTTAACCTCATCTTTTGCCACTTTCTCCTTCAAAAAGTTATACTGGATAACAATATGTTTTGTGCAAGAATGCATAACCAGATTCTTTGAGATGTTAATGGCACTGGTGTTATTACACTTAACTAAAATTGGCTCACTGAAGTTAATACCAAGATCTTTTAGGGTTTGTTTCATCCATAATACCTGTGTATAACACATTGTTGCTACAATATATTATGACTCTACTGTGGATAAGGAGACTGACTCTTGTTTCTTACTGTGCCACGTGACCAACCTGTCTCCAAGATAGAATGCACCTCCACTGGTACTCTTTATGTCATCTACACATCTTGCCCAATCTGCATCTGAATACATAATAAGTGTGAAGTCCTTACCTTTCAGATACCATAACCCATACTCCATAGTACCCTTGAGGTACCAAAGAATCCTCTACAAACAACTACATGAACTGAAACACACTTTGACAACTATACGATAACTCCCCCTGACTACTTGTCTTTCATCCTCAGATAACCAAACAACATAGGAGCAATAAAATAAAACTTTAATATTGCTCCCCTTGAGGATGTGCTACCTGGAGCTGCTTAGTGCAATAGAGGAGTAGTCTCCTTCAGTCCAAGGAGACACGATTTCCTCTCTTCTTTCTTTCTCCAATATTTCTTGAACTTGGGCTTGAGTTTTTCAACTGCATCCTTGTTTTGAACCTTTTCGGTAACTAGAACATTTCTCTTGGGTGGTTGTCTCTTGTGCATCCTTGATGGATGATTATTTTCCTTTCTTTAATGCACATGATTTCTTCCCTGTCTATGTTGCATTCTTTGTGTCTGATGAAATCTATTGTCTTGCCTTAGATTAGATACAAAATTTCTTGGACAAAACCTTGCTATGTGCCCATGACCATTACATTTAAAACATTGCACATGGTGTTCAACATATGTATTTCTACCAGCATAACTCTTTGATTTATTATTCAATCCACAATAAATTGCCTTGTGACCATAATGGTTGCATCTAAAACAATAGCCATCAAAAGCATTATTATGAATAAAGTGAGAGTGATAGAACCTCTTTTGTTGTGGTTGCTTTGCTATAGATCTCCTTTGAGATTTTCTTTCTTTTGAAGATTCAGTTTCAAACTTTTCTTGCTTTGATCCTTCAACAGTGGACTTCTTCTCTACATATTTAGAAGATGAAGGTTGTTTAGCTTCATATCCAAGACCAAGCTTACACATGGGGCTTCTTTGTTGCCTTATCATTTTATCTAGCAACTTTGTGCTCTTCTCAAATTTGAGATTTGTATTGGCCTCTTCTAGTTGTTTCCTCAATAAAACAATATCCTCTTCTTGTTTGTTGCAAACAATCTCTTTCTCATTGATTTGTGACCTGAGAGTTTCTTCAATCCTTTTGGAATCTTCTACTTGCAGCTTTAGATCACTAATAACTTTGTTAGATTCCTCTTCACGTTTTCTACATACATTGCCTTTATCATCCAGGTGTGACTTCAATACTTCTTCTATTTTCTTGGCTTTATGAATTTGTAAAAAGAGATATTCAATATTATCCCCATATTATTCCAACTTCTTGGACAGTATTTTGTTCTTTTTCCTTTCTATACCCAACTCTTCAAGTGCAACTATCAACTTACCTTCTAGATCTACTTTAGCCTCAAGGTTTTTATCACATACTTGTTCTTTTTCTATTTTTTCTTCTTTGAGTGCCATAAAAAGAGCTTCACCTATTTCCTTTTCAAAATCCTCACTGTAGCTGTCTTCTGATGAACTGACATTCTTAGAGATGAAACTTTTCTTCTTAAAGTTGCATTTTATGAAATTTGTTTTTTTCTTCCAGTCATTTCTTTCCTGGTGCGATCCTTCATAACTTTTGTTCTTCTCATTGAGTGGACATTTAGCTGCAAGATGCCCATTGCCTCCACAATTGAAACATTTAAATGGTAAATTTCCTGTGTATTTTTCTTTTCCCATTTTTAGTTTTCGAACAAAGTTTGCTTCCATTTCATCTGATGTCTCTTCTTCCTCGAATTATTTTTTTGCTTTCATATTTTTATGGGATTTAAAAGCAACTTCTTTGTCTGTGGGTTTAAAGTTTCCTATTCTCATCTCATATGCAGTCAAAGAACCATGCATCTCATCCATACTAAAAGAATTTAGATCTTTAGCTTCTTCTATAGCTAAAAATTTAGAATCAAATCTTTGGGGAAGAGATCTTAATACCTTTTTCATGATGACAGAATCTTCGATTTCCTCGTCGAGTCCTCTAATCGCATTAATTACTTCATTAACTCTCAGCATATATGTCTCTATGTTCTCATCTTCATTCATATTTAATACTTCGAATTGAGCTCGATGTGTTTGTAACTTGGCCTCCTTGATCTTATCGTCTCCTTCATGAATGTTCCTTAGTTTGTCCCATATTTCTTTTGCCATTTTACAACTCATAATTTTTACTAGTTCACTGTCCACTAATCTGCACATGATAGCATTCTTTGCTTTTGAGTTATTCTCAAACAGTTTCTTACCGGCAACATCGGTTGGAAAAGTGGTGGGTATTGTGTATCCACTATCTACTAAATCCCAAATGTCGTATCCCAAAGCACAAAGATATGTCTGCATCCTGAGTCTCCAAAACGTGTAATTAGTTTCATCCAATAATGGTGCTTTGTTTGATGAGAAGCCTCCACCACCTACCATTGTGTTACTTCCAAGATCACCCTAGCCGGTTAAGCTTGTTCAGGAACTTGGCTCTGATACCAATTGTTAGTCTCACAATGACACTAAGAGGGGGTGTGAATCAGTGTAGCTCTTTAAAACTTAAATCCAAAATCTTAAAATTAAAACAATGAGAACTTAAAAATAAATAAAGCAAATATAACAAGAGAGCATCACACAACACAAGATGTACCGAGGTTCACCGATTTGGCTACTCCTCAAAAATTAATTGTTTGTACTCCCATCCAAATCCATCCTTTGCAAAGCAACAACTTTACAATCAATTTACCAGCACCCACTGGAAGGAGCACAAACCCTTGATTTATCTACACCAATAGAAAGGAGCACCAACCCTTGATTTATCTGCACAAATAGAAAGGAGCACCAACCCTTGATTTACCAGCACCAACTGGAAGGAGCACCAACCCCTGATTTATCTACACCAATAGAAAGAAGCACAAACCCCTGATTTATCTGTGCCAACAAAAAGGAGCACCAACCCTTGATTTATATGCACCAACAAAAAGGAGCACCAACCCCGGATTTACCAGCACCAAGTGGAAGGAGCACCAACCCCTGATGCCAAGCACCAACTTGGACTTCAATCTTGAATCTAGAAGATTGACATAGAAATGCCTTCACTTTTGCAAGACCCTGAATGGTCTATTGCTTACTCAACCTCTCTCAGAATTACCCAACACACACCCTTCTCGCTCGCCTCTCGCACGCCTCTCACTCTCCTCTCACATGCCTCACTCTCCTATCACTCTCTTCACACACTAAAATTCTCCAAGCAAAACTCCTTTTATAACCATCCTATCTCTTTGTAACTCCAGTTGTAACTCCTTATTTCATTTCTCATATGCCACTTGTCAATTGTAACGCCTTCTTTATGTAACTCCTTTTGTATATATAGAGTAGGCATTTCGTCAAACACGTTACATGCAACGAATTGACACCATATTCTCCTACCATGACTGTTCGTCTTCTCTGTCACGACTGTTCATTTTCTCCTTTGTGCATGCATGCATTTTGGTTTTTGAAAAAGCTTTTTGTTTCTATTTTGATGACTGTTCGTTTTCTCCTTCTTCGACTATTCGTTTTCTCCACATGGGCATGCGTCCGCTTCTTTCCATGACTATTCATTTTCTCCTTCCATGACTGTTTGTTTTCTCCTTCATGACTATTCGTTTTCTTTTCCCTTGTGCATGCATTTGTTTTCTCCTTCGATGACTGTTCGTTTTATTTTCCATGACTATTCGTTTCTATTTTGAGGCTCTTTTTGAGTCACGAAATTGCGACATGTCGCGATATCGTGAAACTTTTGTTACTTTGTCTGCCTGCCCTTCTTGAGTCACGAAAATGTGACATGTCGCGATATCGTGACACTTTTGTTACTCTACCTGCCTGCCCTTTTTGAGTCACAAAAATGCGACATGTCACGATATCGCGACACTTTTGTTACTCTACCTACCTGCCCTTCTTGAGTCACGAAAATGTGACATGTCGTGATATCGTGACACTTTTTCTCTCTCTTCCTGCCTGCACTTTTTGAGTCATGAAAATGTGACATGTTGCGATATCGTGACACTTTTTATTTCTCTGCCTGCCTACCCTTTTTGAGTCACAAAAATGCAACATGTTGCGATATTGCAACACTTTTTCTTTCTCTTCTTGCCTTCTCTTTTTGAGTCATGAAAATGCGACATGTCATGATATCGCGACACTTTTTCCTTCTTGCTATTTCTCTTTGCTTTGGCCCATGAAAATACAACATGTCACGATATCGTGACACTTTTTCTCCTTGCTCTTTCTCTTTGCTTCATCCCACAAAAATACAACATGTTGCGATATCGTGACACTTTTTCTCCTTGCTCTTTCTCTTTGCTTCGGCCCACAAAAATACAAAATGTCGCAATATCGCGACAATTTTTCTCCTTGCTCTTTCTCTTTGCTTTTGCCCACGAAAATACATATCGTAATATCACGACACTTTTTCTCCTTGCTCTTTCTCTTTGCTTTGGACCGTGAAAATGCAACATGTCATGATATCGTGACACTTTTTCTCTTTTGCGGTGTTTTGTTTTTTCTTTGATTTTTAGCATATGGGCCACTTCGGTCTTCATGGAAAATATACAAAAATGTGGGTAAACATCCTTATAAGCATTTACCATCACTGTACATACTCTGAGTAGCCTCTGAAATCCTATCCACTGCATCAATCGATCTGTCTAACTGTGTTGACAACAATGACAATACTATTGCTGCACCTTGCTCAACATAAATTCTTGAGAGCATTAATGTGTCGTTTGTCGAGCAATGTAAGCTGGTCTAACCAGGCCTGCCACATAGCATCATCATCGATGAACTCTTGCATTGATATGCATAGGGAAGTAATTTCCAACTTGAGAGGCATGACATCCTCAGAACCATACACAAGAAAAAATGGAGTTGCCCCAGTGGGCGTCCGAATGCCAGTGCGATAAGCCCACATGGCAAGTGGGATCTGAATGTGCCAATCCTTATGACTGTCTGTGACTATCTTTTTGAGGATGGCAACTAGCATTTTGTTTGACACCTCTGCTTGCCCATTTTCCTATGGATAATAGGGTGTCAAAAAATTGTGCTAAATTTTGTACTTTGTGGTCAAAGCAAGCACGTCTTTGTTCTTGAATGACGTCCCATTATCCGAGATTATTTTGTATGGAATACCAAAATGACATATGATATTATGTAAAATGAACTCCGAAATGTGGGTTCCAATCATAGAGGTAAGCAGAATTGCTTCCACCCATTTGGTGAAGTACTCTGTGGTTGTTATGATAAACGTGTGATGGCCTGACGACACAGGCGAGATATTTCCGATTAGATCTAAACCCCACTATGAAAATGGCCAAGCCGATTGGATCGGTTGTAAGGCCTGGGAAGGTACGTGTGTCAAATTTGCATGGTATTGACACTTCATGCACTTCCTTACATATGCGCAACAATCTCACTCTAAAGATGGCCAGTAATAGCCCATGCAGAGAATGTGCTTTGCGGTGGCCATACCACTGAAGTGGCCATCGCATGTACCATCATGCGCTTGGGTGATCACCCAAGTGGACTCCTGATGGTCCATGCAATGAAGGAGGATTCCTTCATAGCTCTGATGGTACAAAATGTCTCCTAACAAGACATGCTTTGCCACTTTCTATTTGAAAGCTCGTTTTGTGGCATGCGTCAATCTAAGTGGGAGGTTACCTAACTTGAGGTAGTCCCTTATGGGTGTATACCAATCTTGCTGATCAGAAACCTCGATAGTCTGAATAGCCAATCCCTCTTGAAGTTCATCCCTAGCAAAAGTTGAGCAGGAAAGAACTTGTAAGAATAGCATTGTGTTGCTATTAATGGAAGTAAGGGAGAAAAAGGACCCCCAGTTGGTGTGATTCAAAAAATTGTGGATTCGAGAGAACTTGTTCGGGGACGGTTCAATCTAGATCAAGTGGATTCTTGGTGTTCAGAGCTTACATGCTCCATCATTGATTGCAATAGTGTTTTGACTTGAATGGTTGTCATATCACCAGAAATGTCTTGTGGGATTAGTGACCCCAAGGAGGCCATAGTGTCCAAAAAATAGTGAATCACCAAAGATGTTCAATCGTTTGATATTCATGGTGATTGTTGTCTGAAGACCTATGAGCAAGGCTTCGTATTCTGCATTATTTTTTGTGCATAGGAAGTCTAATTTAAATGACAGTGGCATTGGAGCCCCTTGCGATGTGAAGAATACAATTCCTGTACCACCCCCTTGCTCACATTTAGAACCATCAAAAAATAGGGTTATGTCAGCCTGTGACTCAGGCTCATCAAAATTTGGCAATTCTGAGACATGGAAGACCCTATCATCGGGTAGTTGTATGATCAGAGGTTGATCATCTTTGAGAGGAGCCTCTGCTAGTTGATTGGCTATGACTTGACCTTTTATGGATTTCTTTCCAATAAACTCTATGTCATACTCTGTCAACAACATGATCCATTTCACCATGCGGCTACTATCATAAGTACGACTCATCATCTATCACAATGGATTATCCTTAGACACAACATACGTCATGTTGCTCAACATGTAATGGCGTAGCTTTTTGGTAGCAAACACCACTGCCAAGCAGAGATTTTTGACGTATACATAGTTATGTTCATAACTGACTAGGGTGCGACTAAGGTAGTAAGTAGCATGTTCTTTGTGTAGTTCATTTTTCTGGGCTAGCATGGTGTCCAGTGCCACCTCGATAGCTGAGATGTATAAGTAAAATGACACTCTTGGTCTAGGTGGTGCCAATACTGGCGGCGAAGCCAAGTATTGTCTAATGTCATCAAAGGCTGACTAGCACTCGTCATCCCAGTGAAATGCGACCCCTTGTGCAATAATTTATTTATGGGTCGACACTTGTTAGATAGCTACGCTATGAAGCACTTGATTGACGCGACATTTCCCTACAGGCTTCTGAGCTGCTTGATGGTAGTTGGGGGAAGCATTTCAAGTATTGCCTTGACTTTGTTTGGGTCCACCTTGATGCCCCATTTTGAGACTTTGAAACCCAAGAGTTTTCCAGATGTGATGCCAAATACACACTTCTTGGGATTCAGTCTGACTTTATGTTCCATGATGCGATCGAGGATCTTGCTTAATTCATCGAGATGATCTGGTCGCAAAAGAGATTTGGCCAACAAATCATCCATGTAATCTTCCAAAGTTTTATGCATGTGGTCATGGAAGATGTACGTCATGGCACATTGGTAGGTGGCACCAGCATTTTTAAGGCCAAAAGGCATGACCTTATAACAAAATGTCCCCCAAGGCATTGTGAACACCATTTTTAGTTGGTCCTCGGGATTGATACGAATCTGATTATATCTCAAGAAACCATCCATGAGGGAAAGCATTTCATGGCCCTCTGTAGCATCTACCAATGCGTCGATGCTCAGCAAGGGGAAATCATCCTTAGTACTTGCTTTGTTTAGATCTCAAAAATTAGTGCATATGCGAATCCTCCCATCAGGCTTTTTGACGAGCACCATGTTGGATAGCCATGGTGGGTAATCCATGTAGATGACAAACTGTGCATCCAACAGCTTTTGTAATTCATCTTTGACCATTAAGGCCACTGTTGGGTACATATTACATAGTTTTTGCTTTGCTAGCTTGACTGTTGGATCAAGTGTTAGGTTATTCGTGACTAGCTGCGGATCTATCCCTGACATGTCTTTGTAGAACCATGCAAAAACCTCCTATTTGAGAAGGGAAATGTATTTAGCTTGCTCTTTGGGGGATAGACTTACCCCCAACTTGATAATCTATGGATTCATTGGATCTGAGCCGATGTCTACGTTAGTTGTCTCCTCGATCAACATGTGGGATCCGTCCTCCAATGGTGTGGAGTTGGGATCAAGTGGATATCATTTGTTGAGTTTAAATCATTGTTAGGAACTTCGGGTCCCTCTTCAGCATGGATTATATCTTGAGTTGGCCCTGGGGTGAAATGAAGCATCTCATCGAAAGGCCAGTACGCTAATGGAGATGGTGGTTAATTGACACGATCCTATTCTATGACATCTATGTCTAAATACAATGACTGTGTTGGATCGGTCGGATTGTGGATGGGAGCGGTTAAGTCAATTGAGATCATGTTGATGAAATGATTTTGGTCTCCATTACTCATGGGTGTGATTACTCAAACATTCTGGATGTTCTCTGTGCTTCGGATCTGGCTCTGGAGGTATTGGCATGAATGGATCAATCCTATGTGCGGATAGGAAGACAGGGTCTACCCTCGGCACTGATATCGCTATAGGGCCTTTGGGTGGTAGGTGCTCTTCGTATGCCCAAAGTGGCAGATTCAACACTTGGTCCTACTGCATTGGGTTTATGTGCCACTCATGCCCTGGCCTTATGTTTGGTTGTTTGAATATGTCATCAATTTCCAAGGGGTATTGTTGCTACATCTGTCGCATGTGATTGAGATATGCCATCTTAGTTTCATCTTCATAATCATTATCGGATATCCAAAGGCCTTCATTGGTTCTAACAACTGTTTGTGACATTGAGGCTCATCTTGATCGAGAAAATTGATCTGGCCCCATTGGGGTTGTTTCTCTCTCTACGATGGGGCCTGATTTTCTTAATGTGGCACTCGCTCGATTGGAGCATCCAAAGGGAACATTGCCAAGAGTCTTTCTTGATAATCATCCATGGGGGTCACTTGTGAGTGATTGCTATCTAATTCGAAGGGGTCCCATTGTTCTATCTCATATTTTGATTCATCTTCTGAAGATCCTTCCTGACCTTGTCTATACCCCTCTTTTAGGTGATTCCTCGAACTCTCTCCTCTCGAGCGAAGGGAAAGGGTTGTTGAGGTCAACAAGGTTGGTTTTCAATAATGGGAGATAATCCCCTAGTGTATATGTTGTGTTAGGGTTGGCATATGGATATAATGCCCATCCCTTCTTGTTGCCTATCCCTAGGCCTTGCATGTTATCTACCAAGATGTCTAAGGGTAGGGGGTGGTTGAACCCTACCCTTGAATTGTCGTATGGCATTTGGTATTTTGATTGGAAAATAACACACACTCCTTGCTCATATCTGCCTAACACATAGCCATGCCAATTGCATTGGCCAAGATATCTCAAAGAAAAATTTGGGTTGGAAAAATAATTGACATCTTCAGTAAAAGGCTCTTCATCTTCGTCCTCTTGCATGCAAGGTTCAATACCATGATCAAGGCCCCCATACACAAAGTTTATCTGTTTTGGTGGGTATCCTAGAGGAACAATAGTGCCTATGGGGAGACGAGGTCTCCCCATGTCCTGTATGGACTCAAGTGCGGGCGTTGCTACAATGTTCCACACCAGGTACTCTCCCAGGCCCGTATTGGCCATTTCAACAGTGATTGTTGGCAGTTTAGGGGGAGGGAATGAAATTTCTTCCTAAGTCCACTCCATGTCAGGTGAACTAGGAGCCTCAAATTCCATTCTGCTAGGCATCTCCTCAATATTTATGGTTGATACTGATGGTTGTACCTCTTCCAAATGTTGTGCCTCTTCCAGAGGTTTCTTCCCCTTGTCCTTCTGTGTGTCCACCATAGGTGGCATCATTGGTGAAGGACCAGACAATGAAGATGGACTCGACTGGGGTTTTTATGGACTTGTCAATGGGGATGCCTACAGAATCAGACCCTGTTTATATGTATTCAACTAAAAATCCAAATGCGTTGATGGAAGGGTTGATTGCGGCATCAGCTACACCGCATTGCAATACTTGAAGGGTTCCAAGTCCGCCAGGACTACATGCACCTACCCTTTGAATGTATACTTTAAACATTGATGAGCTATCGAAGGGACACACTTCATGTCCTTGATCCATGGCTGACCTAGCAAGATGTTATAGGCCATTTCACCTTCCAAGATGTGGCACAATGTAGGTATAGTCTTCTGTCCCACTTGGATGGGTAGGACAATTGTGCAAACTATCGAGCATATTGCATCATTGAATGCTCGTAGTGTATAGGTGGAGGCCACTATGTGAGATGCGGTCAACTTGAGGTGCTTCAAGGCCGTTGTTGTAATGATATTACTAGACAAGCCAGTGTCCACCAATACCCTTTTATACGAAATCCTGTTGACCCGCGCGATGACGTGCAGGGGCAAATATGCCATGTCACCAGCCACTGATTTCAATTTGTCTTCTCGAAAGGTGATAACTGGCTCA
Source organism: Wollemia nobilis (assembly GCA_028583015.1). NCBI lineage: Eukaryota > Viridiplantae > Streptophyta > Pinopsida > Araucariales > Araucariaceae > Wollemia > Wollemia nobilis. The sequence goes on from JAQPPZ010005615.1 coordinate 36,718, forward strand.
GTGCATTGTTTGAAATGTCCCACAAAGTTGTTGATGGAGTTTGCTTTGTGGGGCTACAACTCGGTGGCTTTTAGTATCTCCATTAAAGCCTCCCGATGGGGCGTTGATTATGTTATGAGCTCGTATATGGAGAGCCTAGCCGAAATGGTACTCAAAATTTGGGTGAGATTGGTCCAAATTATGTCCACTGGTCTAGGCGAAGGAGGTGGTGCAAGGTGCTATTGCGGTTGTGACATTGTTGGCACCTCTCCTGCAACTTCTACGGGAGCAGTTGTGCTCGGGTACCTCCTGTTTCGAGTCACTATACTGATCATCCCTACATACCCCTACATGGGGTAGTTCTGTGTGACCTCATTGACTTGTAGGGTCTTTGCCTATGCATCATGGGTAGGAAAGGGGTCGTTGAAGACCTTCATTTGTTGATTGCTTGGTTCCATGGGATTATCTACCGCTAATGTCTTGTTATCTATTAAGTATTACACCAAGCCTTTAAACTTCCAACATGCATTAAGGTCATGTCCCTTTCGCCTGTGGAACATGTAGTACAAATATTCCCTATAGCCCTTAGGTTTCGGTGCATTGGGATCTATGGGTTGAATCTCAGGCAGGTTGATCAAGTTTGCCGTTGACAAGCGATCAAACAGGGAGTCTTTGGACTCTATGTAAGGTGTGAATTGTCGCCTAAGGCGATGCTGTTGATTTTGTTCTTGCCTCTAATTTTATCTATCATAACTATTAAGAGGCACCACCTGATAGTTAGCCTTTTGGGGATGTGTTGCTTGTGTAGGCTTAGGGACGTTTATAGAAACCTGATTGACCACAACGGGTTTCTGTTGCATGGTCCCTGTTTTGGTGTTCTTAAACCATTCTTTCTTCTTTTGCTTGGCTATCTCACCATCCTGAATCTTGATCTCCTCAATGATTCTGGATTGTGCCAGAGCTTCCTCTAAAGTGGCATATTGCTGCAGCTACAATAGCACAGATATCGATCTCAAATAGCTTTTTGAGAACATTTGGGTGAGGTCGAACATAGGAGGGAGGTAGGGTAGCTTGGAAAACAAAGTCTTCCACCTGTTCCCATAGGTCACCATGGTTTCTTCCTCATACTGCCTGAGGTTAGCTAGGTCACTTAGTGATGCCTTTTTCTTGGTGTTGAAGGTGAAGCATTCGAGGAATGCATCCACTAGCTGATCTAAGTTACTAATGTTGTGCTTTGGCAATTGATTGAACCAATCCGAGGTAGAGCCTACAAACGTGGTGATGAATGTTCTTAATAGCAAAGCATCATTATCCTGAATGCCAAAGCATTGGCTCAAAAATCTAGTCACATGCTCTTGGAAATCCTCCTCACTTCTAATGATTTCCAACTGAGGCAGCTTAAAGTGTTCAAGGTAAGGGGGTGCTGGCATTGATGGATGCAAAGGATGACTGCGGAGTTGGCATAAAGTGACCTTTTTGGGCCCAGAAGTCTTGGTCTCCATAGAATCCAAATGCTTTAGCAGCACTTTATATGCATCGAAAGATTTAATCTCTTCCTCCTTTGTTTGCTCCTGTTGTGGGTTGTGGGAAACTTGAGGCCTATGGAGGTGTGGCCGGATAGCAGCCCATCCACCTTGGTAGGGCATTTTGGCCCACTCTTCTTCTTGCTCATACTCCTCATAGGCTCCTTGAGGAGTTTCTGGATGAGACCTATAACCATGGGTGGGTCCCCGCGAGGGGTGCCCATCGTTGTTCCTGGGAGTGGCCTCCCGCTCAGGTCTAGGAGGTCTCAGAAGTAGCACTTGGTAAGGTCACAGGGACTTGTCTCACACCAAGGGGTTGCACCTCTTATATGGTTTTTCTCTTTGGGTGCGAGGGGTTGGAACCCTCTCAGGCATCGTGTTATGGAGCAGCTCATCTGTTTGGCACCGAATGCACTATTTTATAAGGTGATATAGATACTCTAGCTGCTGTTGATCTTGCTCAAGTTGTGTGATCTATGCTTGGTGGGCGGCATGTCTGGTGACTTCCAGGTCAATTTGTTTCACCACCTTGAGTCTAGGAGGCCTAGATGCCTCTCCTACACATTTATCTTGATCACGATGATCCGAGATCTCTATAGGTCGCTTCCCTCTATCGAGGTTGGTGGCATTCACTCGAGGCTATGGCCTTAGTAGGTGATTCTGGTAGATAGCAGGTGTGGAGGCGCATTGCTCCCACACTGTGTATTGCTCTTGAGGAATGTAATGGTCTTCCTCATGCTCCATTTCGTATATGTGAAAGGGGCGGGTAGAGTTGGCTCGCCCTATTTGAAGAGCCTTGTGCTCTATATTTGGCTTATTATTCCTAATAGTTATGGGGGGTAAAGGAGGGATGACATAATCATGTGGCCTCTCCTCATGGACCCTATGCTGTTCTAGCACTTCATCGCATGGTGGCCACTCATACCAAGCTTCTAAGGGAGCATTCCCATTTATATTGAGTGCCACATGTAAGGACTCTTCCTAAAAAGGTCTATGATGGATGGGTGTGTCCCTCAAAGGGGTGCCTCTATAGTCCCATTCTAAAATGGCACAATGTGGACTCTCTTGTGGGTCAATCTGCCAAGGTGGTATAACCAAATTCTTGGGGCTATAGCGGAGGTGACTTGTGCCCTGTTGTACACTCTTCGTAGCTCCTGCCCGTGATTGGGCTTGGCTACAGGTGTACACCATGGTGGTGTTTTTCCTACAAGATGCGTATATTTCTGTTTCTTTTTATGATTTTTATGCTACACTAAACATAAAATATCACACACACAAAGCAATGATTATCTCGTTTAAAGATTAAAGGTGTGCTCTAAACTTGGTTTAGTGTGTTTTTATTTTTGTTTTGACAGCTTTTGTAAAGAATGTTTATTTTTGTTTTGACAGATTTTGTTATGACTCCCAAAAATGGTCGCCCCTTCGATATACCATTGCTAGGACGATATACCAACCTCTCTATATACCCACCCTTATGTGAGGGAAACTGTTGGTACATGAGAGCAGATGGTACATGGAACATAGGTGATACGGAAGGGGAATCACCCTATTTTTGACACCTACCATAGAAGACTTATCCTCATGCACTGGAAATCATCCCAGCTACACTCAGTCAACTTTCGTCAGGATTTACATCTAGCAACAGTAGCGATCGGGGTTGTGAATGCAAAAAGTCAAGCCAAGGTGGTGATGAAATCCATCGTTGGTCTTGATCAAGGGCTAGGGTTTTACGACCAGCTCCTTGGTTTTTAAATTGCCATGTTATGTGTGAGGTTCTTTTTATTTTGCATGAAATAAAATAAACATGCAGTACAACTTTTCCTAAGAAAGCAAGTAACCAAAAAACATAAAACTAAAAGAAGAAAATGATAGAAAGAGTTTAGGACCCTTACCTCTTCTCTGCCCAAATCTACTGGTTCTGAGTTTTTGTCCTAAAAATGCATAGAGAGCTATTCATCCCTATATGGGAGGAATAACAGAACTGTATTCATCACAGGATGGTACAAATTCCCATTCGTCCCTGGGTAAGACGAATTCCAGCTCTTTATTCGTCACAGACTGGAACGAACAACAGTACCGTGTTTGAAAACTTGGTACCTGCAAGAAAAAACAATCAAGTTTTGATCATATTTATGATCTTAGAAATAGAGGACAAGGTCCCACCGTGATTGCCACTGAAAGCACAAGGATACGAAAACAAAAAGGAAAACCCAAGATGCGATTCAAACGAAACAAAAGATAACGCTAAATCCTATGAATTGAAAGTGCATGAAAGGAGAGAAGCATAAGCGAATAAAAACCAATTAGAAAGCTAATATGGAAGACAACCCTTTTATTAATACACTTTAGAACTCAGTTACAATTCATCTCCTCCATTTTCAGGGGCTAGGAGCATTAAAAATGTGTTCTTGTCACATAAATGGATGCCATTCCTTATTCTGTGTGCCCACATGTAAAGTGGGCGGACCAAACGTATCTACTACTTGCATTGATGAGTCTTGAATCCTTTCTAATCCTTTGATGTTAATGCCCTACGTTCAAGGAAATAGGAGACAGTCAGTAGCACCTGTAGATAAAACGAAACATGCAATCCCCACGCCTTCAATTAGTGCATGCAAGATATAAATAAAATGATAACTAAAATAGATACAAATTAACTAAAAATTTGATAGGGGCATCAAAACATCACAAGGAAAACACTGCAAATGGAATAGTCAGAAAATTCACCACATATTTGTATTCGCTCTAGGGTGGGACGAATAGACCTACAACAAAGCGTCAAAAAGCATTGTCCCAAATGTCACATTTGGGAAGCTCCAAATCACCTAAAAAGTTGGGTGTTAGCTAATTGGGGGTATTTTGAGAAGACTCAAAAGGTCAGATTTTCCCAATTTTGCCTTTATCACTAGGAATTTGATGATGCTACCTGCATGTTAGTAAAGGCGGGAAATAATAGAAACATGATTAAAAATGCTCAAAACGATGTGAAATTTGAATGACAACCTATCTAAGCAGCATAGAATCAAATGCAAAAATAAGAGAAGGGAAATCTACCATAGATTTCTAATCGCTCCGGGGCAGGGCGATTAGGACTACAACAGTGTGGGGGGCGCCCGGGGGCAGGACGCCTGCCGTTTGGGGCCTAATTTCAGCACCAATGCACTTGGGATGGGTCCAAAACATCTTGTGGGGTGTTTTCAAAAAAATTGGTAGGATATTGTGGACAAATGTCAAGTTTTGGTTCCAGATTTGCACTTCCAATAACCACCCTATGACCTCCTTTCCAAAAGAGATCAAGGATGTGAAAGGTACAAATCAAAAGAGTGTGTGTGTGGAAGTAAAATGACAACACTTCATTGCTCAAAATTCTCCTTCTCTGTATATCTTGTGGTGAGAAAACTCACCAATTTATAGACCCAAAGGTCTCTTTGGATGAGTATGTAGAGGCACCACTTGGCAATCATGCCTTCCCAAGGGGGAGAAGATTCCTCCCTAATTAGGGGCATCATGACTGCCCCTGTAACTGCCTCTAATGCTTGAAAATGCTCACTCACACTCCCATGCAGTGAAGGAAGAGTTAAGTTGTGGATCTGAGCTACCATTTTTCAAGATTTGACTTTTTGTCGGTCAAACCTGCTATTCGCCTCACCCTGGAGTGAATACTGCTAATTGTCCCTGGGTGGGGTGAGTAGAAGTTTGCAATCATCCCTGGGTGGAACGAGTATGGATCAGAGTGCCTGAAGGTGCCAAATTGACTCCTGACCTTCCAAAACTATCGTGAGAGTGGTTAGGACCACTATTTAAC